>JAVTVY010047709.1:0-24700 GCA_036873755.1 Hanleya hanleyi | reverse complement strand
ATAAGACTTGTCATTTTAAGATAATATAGGTATAATTTTTTTGGCAATCCGCATCAGAATTGATGGAAACCTACAAATGTTGTAACTCGCATGTTTCATAATTGTATATTCCCATGCGAGTTACAACATTTGTGGAGTGTGTATTGTAACACCTGAATCACACCATTAAAATTCAATAATGTTCACTCTCAGACAGTCTCTAGTAACTAATAAGGGCTGTCAATCTGTACATACATATTAACAAGAGATGGTTCAAATTATAGTTTATATTCCTGTGAAATTGGATAGATAAAATGCATAAGAAACTTAACAAATGAATGATCCTTACTGTATGTTGTTAAATTAACTATTTTCGTCTGAATTTGCACAGGTTGAAAACAATAGCTGTCCAATTATAAAAATAGCAGGTGATGTTCAATTTGACCTGCGATTTTTCTCTGAAGAAAAAAAAAAACAGCAGGTCATCAAAAGTTTTCTATTTCGGACCCTGGATGGATCAGAAGCCTAATTAATGAAATTGACTGACCTTCACCTGTTTTATCGAGGTCAAATTTAGCACAAGCAATAAATTTTAAAGGAGTGAAGATGAGCTCTCCAAATTCAGCATACTTGTGCAATTGGTGACTGACTAGAAGCCTATCCCATTTGATTGAACCTATTTTCTCTAGGTTATATACTTTTATATTATGATATAACATGAAATATAGCTAGGCATTCTAAATTGATACCACATATATGCATCTGATGATGGACCTGAACTCTTTGAATATGACTGATGTTGACCTGTTTTCTCAAGGTCAAAAACTGTATGTTAAGTCACATGTTAACTGCCAACATACACTCCAAATCTAACATTGTCATCATTTTGTTGTGGCTGTGGTTGTCTTCCAGAACAATTTAACGAATTTTGCATTTGTTCCAACAGCTTCATGCTTCAACTTAAACCATGCTGTATCGGCTGAGTTGTTGAAACACCCTCCATTTCCTAGCTCTGACATACTGCATCACTGTCAAAATATGGGTACCGGGACAGTGATCATGGACGTCGCTAGGATTTTTCAAGGGGGGGTCGATTATCATAGCACTTTAGGTGAGGGTCCAGGGGCCGCCTAGGCCCCGGAAGCTCTGGGGTCCTAGATGGCCAGAGATGCGTTCTAAGCGTTTTCCCGGAATTAAATCTGAACATAATGTATGCAGACTTAGGGTTATATTATACAGCTCTGAGACCTTAGGTGGCCTGAGATGCATTCTGAGTGATTTCCAACAGTTAAACTAATACATCATTTGTCAAATATCAGTGTTATATTTTATTCTCTTATCTTGAAAACACAATAATAATGCTTTGGACCGATATACCTCGTAGGCTAACCCAGTGGCGTCGGAATGTAATTGAAAGTGGAGGGCCCACTATCACAGCCCAACAGGCGGGGGTCCAGGGGCCGCCTAGGCCCCGGAAGCTCCGGAGTCCTATAGATTGCCGGAGATGCGTTCTGAACGTTTTTCCGGAAATAAAACTGATCATACTGCATGTACATTTATGATTCTATTTTCACGATTTATGATTCTATTTTCACGCAATTATAAGCATGCATCGATATTGAAAAAAATCGCACCTCATGTCTGCATCCATTTGACGTTCTAGGTATATTTATAACATTCAAAACGATGACTTTTAGTTCTTGGGAGGGAAACCAATATGCCTACCGATACGATTCATTCACACAAAGATAAAACAAGAAAATCCTCACAGCCCAACAGGCGAGGGTCCACGGGCCGCTTAGGCCCGGAAGCTCCGAAGTTCCAGATCTCCAGAGATGCGTTCTAAGCGTTTTCCCAGAAATAAATTCGAACATAATGTATGCAGATTTATGATTCTATTTTCACGTATGTTTCGCATTTTTAAGCACATATCGATATTGAAAAAATCATACTTCATGCCTGAATCCATTTGACTTTCTAGTTATATTTAACACATGAAAAAAAACATATAAAAAACGGCCATCATGGAACATTATACAACCAATATGATAGCGATTCATTTACCTGAAACAAATCTGAACACAATGTATATAGATTTATGGTTCTATTTTCACATCTGTTTCGCATAAACCCCAGTGCTCACAAAACCCGGTCGACAACTCGCCAAGGCGACTAAAAAATGACAACTGGCGACTGAATTTTCCAGTCACTCGCCAATGTGTCGATTAAAAAATAGAGTAACTCGGCAAAGTGGCGAGTGAATTTTTGGTCAATGAAGTGTTTAGTCGCCAAAGTATTTTTGTGTTTAGTTTATCAGGCAGCGAAATCCAATCAGGCCTAAAATGTACAGAAAATAATGACAGAATAATGCCGACGATACAGATATGGGGAAGCCTAGTCTATTTATAGAGACCACGTGGTCTGATGTAATATCCGTGCTCTTGAAATCATGCACAGGCGTGACACAATAAGATCACGTGCTCGCCCTAGAAAAGTTAATCCACGACCCGCTGACCGTTCTCAGCCAATGAAATCATCATAGTAAAAATTATAGTAAACAAATTCTATGAAACAATCTTGGCGGAAATTTGCAAGTTCAAGGTCAAGAATGCGATGGTATGCCTGAAGCACGACATGTGTGTTTTGTCTTCAGTGTCGCTTCTAAAACAATTGTAGTCAAGTAAAACCAGCTCAGTAAATTTATATGCTGAAAGACAAACGTCATGTGGTAAAAGTTTGCAGAGAAGAGTTTGGAACTTTTGTTTCACCTGTATGGTGGCCGACAGCTGCCATTCCATTTTTTTTTAATTGAAATATTTTTTCCATATTATTTCATTTTCAGTTCATTTTTTTTTTAATTTCATTTCCGTTTCCTTTTCGTTTCATTTGGATTTCGTTTTCATTTTCATTTCACTTTCATTTCATTTTGTTATATGTTTTTTTACTTACCGGTAAATTAAAAAAAAAACATTATTTCATTTTTTTTTTAAATTTCATTTCCTTTTCATTTCATTTCATTTTGATTTTGTTTTCATTTCACTTTCATTTCATTTTGATTTTGTTTTCATTTCACTTTCATTTCATTTTGTTATCACAAGGAAAAAAAATATATAAGGTGGCAGCGCCCGGCACTGCTAGTTTTTTTTTTTTTTTTTTTTTTTGCTCTCTCAAAACGAAAACAAATTTTCCTGTGGCCGAGAACTGCCAGCCGAGCGCTGCCAGCCGAGAGCTGCCAAGTCATACTATTGGCTAATGTGTATCACGTGTGTGTTCATATTGCCGTACCCTTAGTAGTTCTCTCACAATGCGAAAGTGAAGATGAACCTGTACGACGGTGGCACTTGCCAATTGCCAACCCCCCCCCCCCCCATGTCTGTCCTCTCTCCCCTCGCTTCCCATAGGGGTAAATTCTCGATGTCACGAGGTGCCGACAAAAGTTCCATATGGCGGAAAACAATGCCGCAAGATATGAGGTCATGTTGAGCGAGTAGATTCATTTATATGTCGGAAATTGGATGTTTCATGGAATCTGACTGTTGGTTCGACGTTCATTGCCCCCGTTACCAACAATCAACAATATAAATAGCTAGGTACAGGTAGGTATATTGTACCAAGTACACTAAATTATACCAACAATAGCTCACTGTAAATATGGAATTTGTACGTCATGTTTGCGGAATAGTATGGGAACCTAGAGCTACCCAGAAGGGGTGTGACTAAAAAGCGTCCGGTAGCGTCCGGAAGCGTCCGGAACCGCCCATTTTCCTAGTCGGCTTCCCCGGTACTACTGACTGTTGTCATGTTGTCATTTCTTTGGCACCGCTTTCTAGATGATCGTTAACAGACTTCATTTATCTTTTCCTGTAAATTTGAGCTTAAATCTGCCAGTATTCTCCGAATCATTTTTTTTCTTATATCGTCCGGTACTTCATTCACCGCCCGGTACTGTAAATTTGATATTTTTACCCCTCGGCCAAAATTTGGCCGAAGGGTATTTTCGTAGTCATGTACGTCCGTCCGTCTGTCCGTCACACCTTTCTCGTTACCAAGATATCTTTAGAATGACTTAACCTGGGCACACCAAACTTGCAGTGTACATCCATATGCTCGTGACCCAGAACCCTATTGAATCTGGACCTGATTGGTTGGAAACTTTGGCGGTCATCTTTAATTTACGCGAAACCATCACAGCTTTCTCGTTACCAAGATATCTTTAGAACGACTTACCCTAGGCACACCAAACTTGCAGTGTACATCCATATGCTCATGACCCAGAACACTATTGAATCTGGATCCGATTAGTTGAAAATTTTGGCGGCCATATTTAATTTATGCGAAACCATTAATCTTATGTATCTCCGAAACCATTTCACTGTTCAGTGGGAAATTTGGTCTAGATCATCGATGCATCAAGAAACTCCAAAAGAATGACCAAACCAATTTCCCTGATTCGGCGGAAACCTCGGCGGCCATTTTTAATTTATGCAAAATCTTTAATGATATATATCTCTGATACCATTCAAGTGTTTTATACGAAACTTGGTATACAGCATCGATGTATCAATAGACCTGCAATGTATAACCACATCAGTTCCTCTGAGTTGCGGGAAGGATGGGCGGCCATCTTTAATTTATGCGAAATCATTAATGATCTCCATCTCTGATACCGTTCAAGGACTCGATGTAAAATTTGGTATGCATCATCGATGCATCAATAGACTTAAGATAAATGACAGTTCTGGCCTTTCTGATTGGGCGGAAACCTTGGTGGCCATCTTTAATTTATGCAAAATCTTTAATGATGTATATCTTTGATACCATTTCAGTGTTCTATATTAAACTTGGTATACAGCATCGATGTATCAAGAGACGTTCAATGAATAACCACATCAGTTCCTCTGAGTGGCGGGAAGGATGGGCGGCCATCTTTAATTTATGCGAAATCATTAATGATCTCTATCTCTGATACTGTTCAAGTACTCGATGTGAAATTTGGTAAACATCATCGATGCATCAATAGACTTACGATAAATGACGGTTCTCGTTTTTCTGATTGGGCGGAACGTTGGTGGCCATGTTTAATTTATGCAAAATCTTTAATGATGTATGTCTTTGATACCATTTCAGTGTTCTATATGAAACTTGGTATACAGCATCCATGTATCAAGAGACTTGCAATGAATAACCACATCAGTTCCTCTGAGTGGTGGGAAGGATGGGCGGCCATCTTTAATTTATGCGAAATCATTATGATCTCTATCTCTGATAACTTTTAAATGCTCGATGTAAAATTTGGTATACATCATCGACTCTTATGTAATGAATGAATACCGGTTTCTCTGATTGGACGGAAACCTTAGAGGCCCTTTCTCATTGCAAAATTTTTCATATTCTGTATGTTTGTCACTTGACTACTTGGTGTTCCTGAAGCCTTTTTTCAAATTGAATACATTATGAATGACTGGCGCCCGGAGCCGAGGGGTTTTCAGATGCGCAGCTTCGTATTTTCTTTACGGTACGTTTTTCACCATCCGATACTTTCTAGATGTTCTATACATTTTTAGATGTTCTAAATGGGCGGGATGATTCCAGACTAAACGCGCGCACATCAGAAAATGGCAAATACCAGTCGATATTTGCATGGGACATACACAATTTTGTATGGGACACAAAAGGAATACTGTAGGGTGTACCGGGCGGTGTAAAAAGTACCAGACGATGTACCGGGCGCTTCCGGACGCTACCGGACGCTTTTTAGTCACACCCCTCCTTGCTAGCTCTAGGTTCCCATACCATTCCGCAACCATGACGCACAAATTCCATATTTACAGTGAGCTATTGTTGGTATAATTTAGTGTACTTGGTACCATATATTCTACCTACCGGTACCTAGCTATTTATATTGTTGATTGTTGGTAACAGGGGCAATGAACGTCGAACCAACAGTCAGATTCCATGAAACACCCAATTTTCGACATATAAATGAATCTACTCGCTCAACATGATCTCATATCTTGCGGCATTGTTTTCCGCCATATGGAACTTTTGTCGGCACCGTGACATCGAGAATTTACCCCTATGGGAGACGGGGGGAGAGAGGGCAGACAGGGGGGAGGGGGAGATTGGCAATTGGCAAGTGCTAGCGTCGTACAGGTTCATCTTCACTTTCGCATTGTGAGAGAAATTCTAAGGGTACGGCACTATGAACACACACGTGATACACATTAGCCAATAATATGACTTGGCAGCTCTCGGCTGGCAGTTCTCGGCCACAGAAGAATTTGTTTTCGTTTTGAGAGAGGAAAAAAAACCCAAAAAAACTGGCAGTGCCGGGCGCTGCCACCTTATATATTTTTTTTCCTTGTGATAACAAAATGAAATGAAAGTGAAATGAAAACAAAATCAAAATGAAATGAAAGTGAAATGAAAACAAAATCAAAATCAAAATGAAATGAAATGAAAAGGAAATGAAATTTAAAAAAAAATGAAATAATGTTTTTTTTTTAATTTACCGGTAAGTAAAAAAAAATATAACAAAATGAAATGAAAGTGAAATGAAAATGAAAACGAAATCCAAATGAAACGAAAAGGAAACGGAAATGAAATTTTAAAAAAAATGAAATGAAAATGAAATAATATGGAAAAAATATTTCAATTAAAAAAAAAAAAAAAATAGAGAAAACGTTTAAAAAGTTACATTTATGGAATGGCAGCTGTCGGCCACCATACACCTGACCCGACTTTTCATTCAAGCCATTTCGGATTTGCGTAACCGACACACAATCGTTTCGTTTCCTTCGCGCAAAATTTCGAGGGTATTTTTTTTCTCTTTTATTTTTCAAACTAACACTGGATTATCATGTTGTTGGAAAGACTGATTCGTCTGTCACTTTATTACATCGAAAGGTCGTTAGGGATTGGCGAGTGAATAAAACTTTAGGTCGCCAATGTGGCGAGTAGATTTTTAGCCTCACTCGACAAATGGCGACCAACTGAAAAAAAAAATTGTGACCCCTGAACCCGCATCGATATTGAAGAATATGCCGGACTCCATTTGACTTCCTGAGGTGGAGTCTCATGAACAGAGATACAGCTCTTTCATAATCCACTTTATGACCATCATGAGCGCCAAAGCGTATATTCATGAGCGCCAAAGTGGAAATTCATGAGCGCCAAAGCGGAAAGTCGCGGTGAACCCATTGTTGAGCGAACTGACGCGTCACTACTGGAACGAAGCATAGTTACGTTTCTGGAGACGGACTTGTAACATTTTTTATTTCTTTCTTTTCCCTTTTGTTTGTTTTGTTTTCGTTTTCTGTTTTTAGCTTTTTCTTCTTCTTTTTTTGGCGCGTCCAAGGGGGGGTCGTTCGCACCTGACGACCCCCCCCTAGCGACGCCCCTGGTGATAGATCACACAGCCAGTGAAGGTTCCTGATTTACATTGAATGTCCTTATTGCCTAATTAATATTAGCAGCATTTTACAACAACAACAATTCACTGACAGTGAAAAATTATAGTGAAAGGTATTTATTTTTTATTGCTTGGCATTTTTATTTGCTGGCATTGTTTCAGATAGAGTACAACAGCCTAATTCATACAATCAGAAATAAAAAGAGGGTTAAAGTCTTGATGTTCAAACTTTCATAGGAAATATAAAAGTGGCAATTTGAAATTTTATTTTTATTCGATTTTTTAATGTCGGTGGGTCCATGAAATGCAAAATAAAGTTGGTGTTGCCTCACACTGGATTTCGCCCATTGGTGAAGAAATCCCTTCTCCGAGGCACTTCTACCAGGGATGATTCGTGATTGCTCATCCTTCAGGGGTGTGTGCCCACCCTCTGTCTCATCCCAAAAAAAATTTGCCACCCATAATAAGGGGTGTGCCCAAATTGGGAGATCTAAAGCCCTGTGAGTACCAAATTATGGGTTACAAAATTATCTGGGGAAATGCTCTTTGCCCGTGTTTCACACGAGCTTTCATTTAATCTTATCACATGTACAAATTGGGGGAAGAACTAATTGTAATGGGTTTACATGTATATCCTATCATTGCAGTGGATCGGCCATAATGCAGGATGGCTCCACCATACAGAATGGTTACCCTCTTGACCTGGACATCCTGACAGTCGGTGATCGTATAGGTATGATGCGATGTTCTGATGGCACTCTCCATTACTATTACAATGGCATGGATATGGGTGTGGCTTGCTCAGATATACCACCTGGTAAGTGAATAACCATCATTCTCCTACATGTAACCGGTAATTTCAAAATACTGAAGAGAAATTGTGGGATTGATGGAAGTGTAGGTGTCTTTTTTTTTTTGACAAATAATTTTACGGCAAATTAAAAGAAAATGTTTCTGGTTACCCTACCTGCTCTAACTAATGCTGCAGACCTAAGATATTTTATGTGGGTTTATATAAAAAAACTTGCGAAAAGTGGCAAAATTGGTTCTCTCTGTTCAAACGACTCAAATTACGGTCAGTAAAATATACATTTTTGTGTCTTCCTATCCTAACTTTTTTACATCCATGACTGGAAACAGACATAACTTATTTTTTGGCCAAATGTCTTTTGTTGTCAAAGAGCTTGACACATTGATTGCCGATGATCCAAACGCATGTGTATCACATTGTTGATTAGAAGTTCATTATATGATTTAAAGAAGAATAAAGAGCAACAAAATGTGTTCTTTGCTGCTTGGTGGAATGTGTCTTGTTTTGGAAGATGTCCATCAACCCTATTTTCTTGAATTTGCCTTTGTTATGGGTTAGATTTGGGTAAATACTGTTACCTGATGAGATGATGTAGAACTGAAAGATCCTGTGTTTTAGACATGACATTCCATGTCTTAACATTCATCTTTGTCTTTAATAAACTTGACTCTAATAAACAAAACAAATAAACACCAATGATATAGAAGAGAGTGATCAGAATCAAGACATTTGTCAATAGCTTCGGACATCCTTGTTATACCTAGTTATTGACAGCCCTCTATCTTTCCCTTGACTAACATGTTTGTGTCTGTGATATTTCAGGGGTATTTGCTGTGATAGACCTGTACGGTCAGTGTGGTCAGGTGACCATAACAAGTGGGTCGTGTGTTGTCCCGTCAGACAATCAACTGTGTAGTGGGGAAGTTGAACAGTCACTTACCTCTCCTGTGTCTACAGGTGAAGTCCACCAAAGTCATACTATAGTTTATGGACTGGTCTCTCTGTTTTGTGCACATTTGTCTGAGCACAGTTTGTGTGGGAGGCTCATAAGATGTTTGTGTGGATAGCGTTTGGATCCGAAAATGGAATGTGCCTCCTGCCCAGTTGGGGCCAGATATAATGTAACATGTATAAACCTTTTCTGTCGTCATTGATAAGTTTACTTTTGAGAGGATCGATGTATTCTCATCCATTGGCTCTGTTCTCCACCATTTGTGATTCATTTTGTGATTTATTCATTCTTTTTATCCATGAACCAGTAAAATAATACTGATATATTATGTGTTATCGAAATATATTAATTTGACCGTCTTGCTTTTCCTTAGAAACTAGTCATAGGTTTAGCCTGTGTTGTGGGAAGAATATCTCTTTAAAGAACAACAACAGCACAGCTTGTCGTATCAAAAACTTCAACAACGGATTGGTGTTTAGTGCAGAACCCCTCAAACAGGAGGAACTTTTTGAGGTAGGACATTCAATAATTACATTAAATTGTCATCAGCCAGGAATACGTGAGTGAGGAGGGGAGAGTGACATTGGACTGAATGGAGCGTCAGTCTCGCATGTGAGTGAGAATGGGAGAGTGACATTGCACTGAATGGAGTGTCAGTCTCACACGTGAGTGAGGAGGGGAGAGTGACATTGCATTGAATGGAGTGTCAGTCTCACACGTGAGTGAGGAGGGGAGAGTGACATTGCACTGAATGGAGTGTCAGTCTCACATGTGAGTGAGGAGGGGAGAGTGACATTGCACTGAATGGAGTGTCAGTCTCACACGTGAGTGAGGAGGGGAGAGTGACATTGCACTGAATGGAGTGTCAGTCTCACATGTGAGTGAGGAGGGGAGAGTGACATTGCACTGAATGGAGTGTCAGTCTCACACGTGAGTGAGGAGGGGAGAGTGACATTGCACTGAATGGAGTGTCAGTCTCACATTTGAGTGAGGAGGGGAGAGTGACATTGCACTGAATGGAGTGTCAGTCTCACATTTGAGTGAGGAGGGGAGAGTGACATTGCACTGAATGGAGTGTCAGTCTCACACGTGAGTGAGGAGGGGAGAGTGACATTGTACTGAATGGAGTGTCACTCTCGCATGTGAGTGAGAATGGGAGAGTGACATTGCACTGGATGGAGTGTCAGTCTCACACGTGAGTGAGGAGGGAAGAGTGACATTGCAGAGAGTGACATTGCACTAAATGGAGTGTCAGTCTCACACGTGAGTTAGGAGGGGAGAGTGACATTGCACTGAATAGAGTGTCAGTCTCACACGTGAGTGAGGAGGGAAGAGTGACATTGCAGAGAGTGACATTGCACTAAATGGAGTGTCAGTCTCACACGTGAGTTAGGAGGGGAGAGTGACATTGCACTGAATGGAGTGTCAGTCTCACATGTCATTGAGGAGGGGAGAGTGACATTGCACTGAATGGAGTGTCAGTCTCACACGTGAGTGAGGAGGGAAGAGTGACATTGCAGAGAGTGACATTGTACTAAATGGAGTGTCAGTCTCACACGTTAGTGAGGAGGGGAGAGTGACATTGCACTGAATGGAGTGTCAGTCTCACACCTGAGTGAGGAGGGGAGAGTGACATTGCACTGAATGGAGTGTCGGTCTCACTTGTGAGTGAGGAGGGGAGAGTGACATTGCACTGAATGGAGTGTCAGTCTCACACCTGAGTGAGGAGGGGAGAGTGACATTGCACTGAATGGAGTGTCTGTCTCACATGTGAGTGAGGAGGGGAGAGTGACATTGCACTGAATGGCGTGTCAGTCTCACATGTGAGTGAGGAGGGGAGAGTGACATTGCACTGAATGGAGTGTCAGTCTCACACGTGAGTGAGGAGGGGAGAGTGACATTGCACTGAATGGAGTGTCAGTCTCACATGTGAGTGAGGAGGGGAGAGTGACATTGCACTGAATGGAGTGTCAGTCTCACACGCGAGTGAGGAGGGGAGAGTGACATTGCACTGAATGGAGTGTCAGTCTCACATTTGAGTGAGGAGGGGAGAGTGACATTGCACTGGATGGAGTGTCAGTCTCACACGTGAGTGAGGAGGGAAGAGTGACATTGCAGAGAGTGACATTGCACTAAATGGAGTGTCAGTCTCACACGTGAGTTAGGAGGGGAGAGTGACATTACACTGAATGGAGTGTCAGTCTCACACGTGAGTTAGGAGGGGAGAGTGGCATTGCACTGAATGGAGTGTCAGTCTCACATGTGATTGAGGAGGGGAGAGTGACATTGCACTGAATGGAGTGTCAGTCTCACACGTGAGTGAGGAGGGAAGAGTGACATTGCAGAGAGTGACATTGTACTAAATGGAGTGTCAGTCTCACACGTTAGTGAGGAGGGGAGAATGACATTGCACTGAATGGAGTGTCAGTCTCACACCTGAGTGAGGAGGGGAGAGTGACATTGCACTGAATGGAGTGTCGGTCTCACTTGTGAGTGAGGAGGGGAGAGTGACATTGCACTGAATGGAGTGTCAGTCTCACACCTGAGTGAGGAGGGGAGAGTGACATTGCACTGAATGGAGTGTCTGTCTCACATGTGAGTGAGGAGGGGAGAGTGACATTGCACTGAATGGCGTGTCAGTCTCACATGTGAGTGAGGAGGGGAGAGTGACATTGCACTGAATGGAGTGTCAGTCTCACACGTGAGTGAGGAGGGGAGAGTGACATTGCACTGAATGGAGTGTCAGTCTCACATGTGAGTGAGGAGGGGAGAGTGACATTGCACTGAATGGAGAGTCAGTCTCGCATGTGAGTGAGGAAGGGAGAGTGACATTGCACTGAATGGAGTGTCGATCTCACACGTGAGTTAGGAGGGGAGAGTGACATTGCACTGAATGGAGTGTCAGTCTCACATTTGAGTGAGGAGGGGAGAGTGACATTGCACTGAATGGAGTGTCAGTCTCACACGTGAGTGAGGAGGGGAGAGTGACATTGTACTGAATGGAGTGCTCAAGTCCCACATGTGAGTGAGGAGGGAGAGTGACATTTCAGCACTGAATTGATGCCAGCCTCACACGTGAGTGAGGAGTGAGAGTGACATTGCACTGAATGGAGTGTCAGTCTCCACATCGGAGTGAGGCGGCGGAGCGACATTGCACTCAGAATGGAGCTGGTCAGTCTCACACGTGAGTGAGGAGGGAGAGTGACATTGCACTGAATGGATTGTCAGTCTCACACATGAGTGAGAAGGGGAGAGTGACATTGCACTGAATGGAGTGTTAGTCTCACACATGAGTGAGGAGGGGAGAGTGACATTGCACTGAATGGAGTGTTAGTCTCACACATGAGTGAGGAGGGGAGAGTGACATTGCACTGAATGGATTGTCAGTCTCACACATGAGTGAGGAGGGGAGAGTGACATTGCACTGAATGGAGTGTTAGTCTCACACGTGAGTGAGGAGGGGAGAGTGACATTGCCATGACTGGAGTGTTAGTCTCGCATGTGAGTGAGGAAGGGAGAGTGACATTGCACTGAATGGAGTGTCAGTCTCACACGTGAGTGAGGAGGGGAGAGTGACATTGCACTGAATGGAGTGTCAGTCTCACATTTGAGTGAGGAGGGGAGAGTGACATTGCACTGAATGGAGTGTCAGTCTCACATTTGAGTGAGGAGGGGAGAGTGACATTGCACTGAATGGAGTGTCAGTCTCACACGTGAGTGAGGAGGGGAGAGTGACATTGTACTGAATGGAGTGTCAGTCTCACATTTGAGTGAGGAGGGGAGAGTGACATTGCACTGGATGGAGTGTCAGTCTCACACGTGAGTGAGGAGGGAAGAGTGACATTGTACTGGAATGGAGTGTCAGTCCCTAGTCATTCTTGAGTGAGAGTGTGGTGAGTTTACTGCACTGAATGGAGTGTCAGTCTCACACGTGAGTGAGGAGGGGAGAGTGACATTGTACTGAATGGAGTGTCAGTCTCACACGTGAGTGAGGAGGGGAGAGTGACATTGTACTGAATGGAGTGTCAGTCTCACACGTGAGTGAGGAGGGAAGAGTGACATTGCAGAGATTGACATTGCACTAAATGGAGTGTCAGTCTCACACGTGAGTTAGGAGGGGAGAGTGACATTGCACTGAATGGAGTGTCAGTCTCACATGTGATTGAGGAGGGGAGAGTGACATTGCACTGAATGGAGTGTCAGTCTCACACGTGAGTGAGGAGGGAAGAGTGACATTGCAGAGAGTGACATTGTACTAAATGGAGTGTCAGTCTCACACGTTAGTGAGGAGGGGAGAGTGACATTGCACTGAATGGAGTGTCAGTCTCACACCTGAGTGAGGAGGGGAGAGTGACATTGCACTGAATGGAGTGTCGGTCTCACTTGTGAGTGAGGAGGGGAGAGTGACATTGCACTGAATGGAGTGTCAGTCTCACACCTGAGTGAGAAGGGGAGAGTGACATTGCACTGAATGGAGTGTCAGTCTCACTTGTGAGTGAGGAAGGGAGAGTGACATTGCACTGAATGGAGTGTCAGTCTCGCACATGAATGAGGAGGGGAGAGTGGCATTGCACTGAATGGAGTGTCAGTCTCGCACATGAATGAGGAGGGGAGAGTGGCATTGCGCTGAATGGAGTGTCAGTCTCGCACATGAATGAGGAGGGGAGAGTGGCATTGCACTGAATGGAGTGTCAGTCTCGCACATGAATGAGGAGGGGAGAGTGACATTGCACTGAATGGAGTGTTAGTCTCACATGTGAGTGAGGAGGGAAGAGTGACATTGCACTGAATGGAGTGTCGGTCTCACACGTGAGTGAGGAGGGGAGAGTGACATTGCACTGAATGGAGTGTCAGTCTCGCATGTGAGTGAGGAAGGGAGAGTGACATTGCACTGAATGGAGTGTCAGTCTCGCACGTGAGTGAGGAGGGAAGAGTGACATTGCACTGAATGGAGTGTCAGTCTCACACGTGAGTGAGGAGGGAAGAGTGACATTGCACTGAATGGAGTGTCGGTCTCACACGTGAGTGAGGAGGGGAGAGTGACATTGCACTGAATGGAGTGTCAGTCTCGCATGTGAGTGAGGAAGGGAGAGTGACATTGCACTGAATGGAGTGTCAGTCTCGCATGTGAGTGAGGAGGGAAGAGTGACATTGCATTGAATGGAGTGTCAGTCTCGCACGTGAGTGAGGAGGGAAGAGTGACATTGCACTGAATGGGGTGTCGGTCTCACACGTGAGTGAGGAGGGGAGAGTGACATTGCACTGAATAGAGTGTCAGTCTCACACATGAGTGAGGAGGGAAGAGTGACATTGCAGAGTGACATTGCACTAAATGGAGTGTCAGTCTCACATGTGAGTTAGGAGGGGAGAGTGACATTGCACTGAATGGAGTGTCAGTCTCACACGTGAGTGAGGAGGGGAGAGTGACATTGCACTGAATGGAGTGTCAGTCTCACACGTGAGTGAGGAGGGGAGAGTGACATTGCCATGACTGGAGTGTCAGTCTCGCATGTGAGTGAGGAAGGGAGAGTGACATTGCACTGAATGGAGTGTCAGTCTCACACGTGAGTGAGGAGGGGAGAGTGACATTGCACTGAATGGAGTGTCAGTCTCACATGTGCGTGAGGAGGGGAGAGTGACATTGCACTGAATGGAGTGTCAGTCTCGCATGTGAGTGAGGAAGGGAGAGTGACATTGCACTGAATGGAGTGTCGGTCTCACACGTGAGTTAGGAGGGGAGAGTGACATTGCAGAGTGACATTGCACTAAATGGAGTCAGTCTCACACGTGAGTGGGAAGGGGAGAGTGACATTGCACTGAATGGATTGTCAGTCTCACACATGAGTGAGGAGGGGAGAGTGACATTGCACTGAATGGAGTGTCAGTCTCACACATGAGTGAGGAGGGGAGAGTGACATTGCACTGAATGGAGTGTCAGTCTCACACATGAGTGAGGAGGGGAGAGTGACATTGCACTGAATGGAGTGTTAGTCTCACACATGAGTGAGGAGGGGAGAGTGACATTGCACTGAATGGAGTGTTAGTCTCACACATGAGTGAGGAGGGGAGAGTGACATTGCACTGAATGGATTGTCAGTCTCACACATGAGTGAGGAGGGGAGAGTGACATTGCACTGAATGGAGTGTTAGTCTCACACATGAGTGAGGAGGGGAGAGTGACATTGCACTGAATGGAGTGTTAGTCTCACACATGAGTGAGGAGGGGAGAGTGACATTGCACTGAATGGATTGTCAGTCTCACACATGAGTGAGGAGGGGAGAGTGACATTGCACTGAATGGAGTGTCAGTCTCACACATGAGTGAAGAGGGGAGAGTGACATTGCACTAAATGGAGTCAGCCCCACACGTGAGTGAGGAAGGAGAGTGACATTGCACTGAATGGATTGTCAGTCTCACACGTGAGTGAGGAGGGGAGAGTGACATTGCACTGAATGGATTGTCAGTCTCACACGTGAGTGAGGAGGGGAGAGTGACATTGCACTGAATGGAGTGTCAGTCTCACACGTGAGTGAGGAGGGGAGAGTGACATTGCACTGAATGGATTGTCAGTCTCACACGTGAGTGAGGAGGGGAGAGTGACATTGCACTGAATGGAGTGTTAGTCTCACACGTGAGTGAGGAGGGGAGAGTGACATTGCACTGAATGGAGTGTCGGTCTCGCACATGAGTGAGGAGGGGAGAGTGACATTGCACTGAATGGAGTGTCATTCTCGCACGTGAGTGAGGAAGGGAGAGTGGCATTGCACTGAATGGAGTGTCAGTCTCGCCCATGAGTGAGGAGGGGAGAGTGACATTGCACTGAATGGAGTGTCAGTCTCACACGTGAGTGAGGAGGGAAGAGTGACATTGCAGAGAGTGACATTGTACTAAATGGAGTGTCAGTCTCACACGTTAGTGAGGAGGGGAGAATGACATTGCACTGAATGGAGTGTCAGTCTCACACCTGAGTGAGGAGGGGAGAGTGACATTGCACTGAATGGAGTGTCGGTCTCACTTGTGAGTGAGGAGGGGAGAGTGACATTGCACTGAATGGAGTGTCAGTCTCACACCTGAGTGAGAAGGGGAGAGTGACATTGCACTGAATGGAGTGTCAGTCTCACTTGTGAGTGAGGAAGGGAGAGTGACATTGCACTGAATGGAGTGTCAGTCTCGCACATGAATGAGGAGGGGAGAGTGGCATTGCACTGAATGGAGTGTCAGTCTCGCACATGAATGAGGAGGGGAGAGTGGCATTGCGACTGAATGGAGTGTCAGTCTCGCACATGAATGAGGAGGGGAGAGTGGCATTGCACTGAATGGAGTGTCAGTCTCGCACATGAATGAGGAGGGGAGAGTGACATTGCACTGAATGGAGTGTCAGTCTCACACGTGAGTGAGGAGGGGAGAGTGACATTGCACTGAATGGAGTGTCAGTCTCGCACATGAATGAGGAGGGGAGAGTGGCATTGCACTGAATGGAGTGTCAGTCTCGCACGTGAGTGAGGAAGGGAGAGTGACATTGCACTGAATGGAGTGTCAGTCTCGCACGTGAGTGAGGAGGGAAGAGTGACATTGCATTGAATGGAGTGTCGGTCTCACACGTGACTGAGGAGGGGAGAGTGACATTGCACTGAATGGAGTGTCAGTCTCGCATGTGAGTGAGGAAGGGAGAGTGACATTGCACTGAATGAAGTGTCAGTCTCACACGTGAGTGAGGAGGGAAGAGTGACATTGCACTGAATGGAGTGTCGGTCTCACACGTGAGTGAGGAGGGGAGAGTGACATTGCACTGAATGGAGTGTCAGTCTCGCATGTGAGTGAGGAAGGGAGAGTGACATTGCACTGAATGGAGTGTCAGTCTCGCACGTGAGTGAGGAGGGAAGAGTGACATTGCACTGAATGGAGTGTCAGTCTCACACGTGAGTGAGGAGGGAAGAGTGACATTGCACTGAATGGAGTGTCGGTCTCACACGTGAGTGAGGAGGGGAGAGTGACATTGCACTGAATGGAGTGTCAGTCTCGCATGTGAGTGAGGAAGGGAGAGTGACATTGCACTGAATGGAGTGTCAGTCTCGCATGTGAGTGAGGAGGGAAGAGTGACATTGCATTGAATGGAGTGTCAGTCTCGCACGTGAGTGAGGAGGGAAGAGTGACATTGCACTGAATGGGGTGTCGGTCTCACACGTGAGTGAGGAGGGGAGAGTGACATTGCACTGAATAGAGTGTCAGTCTCACACATGAGTGAGGAGGGAAGAGTGACATTGCAGAGTGACATTGCACTAAATGGAGTGTCAGTCTCACATGTGAGTTAGGAGGGGAGAGTGACATTGCACTGAATGGAGTGTCAGTCTCACACGTGAGTGAGGAGGGGAGAGTGACATTGCACTGAATGGAGTGTCAGTCTCACACGTGAGTGAGGAGGGGAGAGTGACATTGCCATGACTGGAGTGTCAGTCTCGCATGTGAGTGAGGAAGGGAGAGTGACATTGCACTGAATGGAGTGTCAGTCTCACACGTGAGTGAGGAGGGGAGAGTGACATTGCACTGAATGGAGTGTCAGTCTCACATGTGCGTGAGGAGGGGAGAGTGACATTGCACTGAATGGAGTGTCAGTCTCGCATGTGAGTGAGGAAGGGAGAGTGACATTGCACTGAATGGAGTGTCGGTCTCACACGTGAGTTAGGAGGGGAGAGTGACATTGCAGAGTGACATTGCACTAAATGGAGTCAGTCTCACACGTGAGTGGGAAGGGGAGAGTGACATTGCACTGAATGGATTGTCAGTCTCACACATGAGTGAGGAGGGGAGAGTGACATTGCACTGAATGGAGTGTCAGTCTCACACATGAGTGAGGAGGGGAGAGTGACATTGCACTGAATGGAGTGTCAGTCTCACACATGAGTGAGGAGGGGAGAGTGACATTGCACTGAATGGAGTGTTAGTCTCACACATGAGTGAGGAGGGGAGAGTGACATTGCACTGAATGGAGTGTTAGTCTCACACATGAGTGAGGAGGGGAGAGTGACATTGCACTGAATGGATTGTCAGTCTCACACATGAGTGAGGAGGGGAGAGTGACATTGCACTGAATGGAGTGTTAGTCTCACACATGAGTGAGGAGGGGAGAGTGACATTGCACTGAATGGAGTGTTAGTCTCACACATGAGTGAGGAGGGGAGAGTGACATTGCACTGAATGGATTGTCAGTCTCACACATGAGTGAGGAGGGGAGAGTGACATTGCACTGAATGGAGTGTCAGTCTCACACATGAGTGAAGAGGGGAGAGTGACATTGCACTGAAGATTGTCAGTCTCACACATAGTGAGAGGGAGAGTGACATTGCACTGAATGGAGTGTTAGTCTCACACATGAGTGAGGAGGGGAGAGTGACATTGCACTGAATGGAGTGTTAGTCTCACACATGAGTGAGGAGGGGAGAGTGACATTGCACTGAATGGATTGTCAGTCTCACACATGAGTGAGGAGGGGAGAGTGACATTGCACTGAATGGAGTGTCAGTCTCACACATGAGTGAGGAGGGGAGAGTGACATTGCACTGAATGGATTGTCAGTCTCACACATGAGTGAGGAGGGGAGAGTGACATTGCACTGAATGGAGTGTCAGTCTCACACATGAGTGAGGAGGGGAGAGTGACATTGCACTGAATGGAGTGTCAGTCTCACACATGAGTGAGGAGGGGAGAGTGACATTGCACTGAATGGATTGTCAGTCTCACACATGAGTGAGGAGGGGAGAGTGACATTGCACTGAATGGAGTGTTAGTCTCACACATGAGTGAGGAGGGGAGAGTGACATTGCACTGAATGGAGTGTTAGTCTCACACATGAGTGAGGAGGGGAGAGTGACATTGCACTGAATGGATTGTCAGTCTCACACATGAGTGAGGAGGGGAGAGTGACATTGCACTGAATGGAGTGTCAGTCTCACACATGAGTGAGGAGGGGAGAGTGACATTGCACTGAATGGATTGTCAGTCTCACACATGAGTGAGGAGGGGAGAGTGACATTGCACTGAATGGAGTGTTAGTCTCACACATGAGTGAGGAGGGGAGAGTGACATTGCACTGAATGGAGTGTTAGTCTCACACATGAGTGAGGAGGGGAGAGTGACATTGCACTGAATGGAGTGTCAGTCTCACACATGAGTGAGGAGGGGAGAGTGACATTGCACTGAATGAGTGTCAGTCTCACACGTGAGTGAGGAGGGAAGAGTGACATTGCACTGAATGGAGTGTCGGTCTCACACGTGAGTGAGGAGGGGAGAGTGACATTGCACTGAATGGAGTGTCAGTCTCGCATGTGAGTGAGGAAGGGAGAGTGACATTGCACTGAATGGAGTGTCAGTCTCGCACGTGAGTGAGGAGGGAAGAGTGACATTGCACTGAATGGAGTGTCAGTCTCACACGTGAGTGAGGAGGGGAGAGTGACATTGCACTGAATGGAGTGTCAGTCTCACACGTGAGTGAGGTGGGGAGAGTGACATTGCACTGAATGGAGTGTTGGTCTCACACGTGAGTGAGGAAGGGAGAGTGACATTGCACTGAATGGATTGTCAGTCTCACACGTGAGTGAGGAGGGGAGAGTGACATTGCACTGAATGGAGTGTCAGTCTCACACGTGAGTGAGGAGGGGAGAGTGACATTGCACTGAATGGATTGTCAGTCTCACACGTGAGTGAGGAGGGGAGAGTGACATTGCACTGAATGGAGTGTTAGTCTCACACGTGAGTGAGGAAGGGAGAGTGACATTGCACTGAATGGAGTGTCGGGCTCGCACATGAGTGAGGAGGGGAGAGTGACATTGCACTGAATGGAGTGTCAGTCTCGCACGTGAGTGAGGAAGGGAGAGTGGCATTGCACTGAATGGAGTGTCAGTCTCGCCCATGAGTGAGGAGGGGAGAGTGACATTGCACTGAATGGAGTGTCAGTCTCGCACACATGAGAGTGAGAGGAGAAAGTTGACATTGCACTGAATGGAGGTTAGTCTCACACATGAGTGAGGAGGGGAAAGAGTGACATTGCACTGAATGGATTGTCAGTCTCACACGTGAGTGAGGAGGGGAGAGTGACATTGCACTGAATGGAATGTCAGTCTCACACATGAGTGAGGATGGGAGAGTGACATTGCACTGAATGGAGTGTTAGTCTCACACATGAGTGAGGAGGGGAGAGTGACATTGCACTGAATGGATTGTCAGTCTCACACATGAGTGAGGAGGGGAGAGTGACATTGCACTGAATGGAGTGTTAGGGACGGTATCCAACCAGCGTTTGCTGTTGAGACGTTTTAAACGATGGAAAAAAACGCTCAGCTACTACACCCATCGTTTGCACCATCGTTTTTTTGTGTAGCAAACGATCAAAAAAACCATCACCGGAGACGGCCGAAGGTACCGCTGTCGTTCGGAAGAAAACGTCGTCGTTTGGAAGACACTGACAAAAGACGATCGCACGTGTTAAGCTGCGCATAAATACACACTGGGTGAACAGGCCGTGCCTTAGCTCTCAACTGCGCACATGTGTAACAAAATATAGCGCTATCAGCGAATGTGAAAACGGGTTTAACACAGGGGAAATAAATTACACTTTAATCGCCTTCCGCGTTTGTTTTAAAGGTTTGATTACGAGAAGTCGCTGTTTGTGTGCAAAAATTTTCTACGAAAATGACAACCATCTAGCTGTGATAATGGAAGTGTCACGTACGCAAATAAAACTGAATGGTTTAATAACACCCTCCCCATGTATGCACGGTGTAAACAATTTATTTGAATAGGCCGAAAAAGGTAATCAACAGATAACTCTGCCGATATCTTACTGATCTGAATTATGTTCAGTTATTATTTAACTTAAAGAAATACCCGTTTCAAAAATATTTAGGTTGATAAATATTTCCTTGTTATTCAGGGCGATACGGAAGTCTACCGTGGGAAAATGGTGTTGATTCGCCTGGAAATTTTCGCGATAATGCCGACACTAGGTTTTGATCCCTTTCCTTGAAAACGCATGGATGCAATAGAAATCTAAATAAATATTTTTCATCGCGAGTATTATGGGACCATGAAACTATTATATGATTGTTGTATCTTCAGCGGTTTTCTTGTAATGTTTACCGGAAAACGTGTAACACGATTTGCGGGGAATTCCACTGAAATTCGCCCACTTCAGAGCACGTTTTAATACCTCACTGGCAAATCGTGTTACACTTTTCCCAATAAATATAACATGAAAAGAGCTGAAGAGACAGAAATGATATTTATATTTTCATGATCCTATAATACTCGAGATAAAAAATGTATTTAAATATTTTATTTTATGAATGCGTCTTCAAGGAAATTGATAAAAAAAAAACTAATGTCGGTATATCGCCGAAAATTCTCGGCAAATCGACCCTGTTTCACGTTAAATAAACCAAAAAATGGAAAGGTTTCTAATATGTTATTTGGCCTGTGTACTGTATTGCAGTCCATAGGGAAAATCAACACGCGCGTTTAGCTTTAATATTTTAGAAATATCGCAATTTATTCTACGGGTCTGTCTGAAAAAAACCCCCAGCTTGTGTACGGTCAAGGAGCACACGCGTACACGCACGTGGCCTTCCATTTCGACTGCGGTTTATCCCCAGCATAGAAAAGTCGACACAGGACTGCTCCCGCATGGCGGGAAAATAAAGACCGGTGTCGAAACGTTCATGGCGATATACCAGATCAGAGAGGAAAACGCTATATTCACGATCCTTCAATTCACAAGACGAATACATTAAAATCATCCAGAAAGTTTCTAGAGCTATACTTTGATGGGTGCCATGAAAAAGAATTGTCACGGGAGAATATTTGGTGACCTTGATATTTGAACATCGCTACTTGAGAGAAAGTGGAGGTGTGAATTTCCATTGAGTCTTCATTCAAGCATTTTTAATGTTTTAGATTGAAGGGAATTTCTCGGCAATGCGCTGAGACAGATGTATTTTTGACAACCAATCTTTTATTTGAGACTTCATCGAAACAGATCCAAATATTTGATTATCGGTGTTTTATTTATTATGGTCAACTTAACGCACTTTTATTCTACATTGCAGGTTTGTTTGCTCCATGGACATATTGAAACTAGAGGAATGACCGCCTTTTCTCCGGATAATATTATTCGCATATCCACATATTTCTTCGTTATGTTTATGTTTTGTTGTAAGATTCTAACCAATAAACATATGATTGTGCAAGAAAGTCCCATATCCCTATCCAGCAGGACTATACATGGAAGAAACTAATTTCCGGTGAGCATATAGGTAAGAATCCTGCTTGATTAGTAAACAATATTGCCAAGCTGTCAATTTATTGTCTAGCCATAATAATAGTAAAGTGATCAGCTTTTTTGCCTGTTCTATTGGTCTACACTCAGCTTGACTTTCGAGCCACGAAGGACGCAAGAGTTACTTCCGGAGGCGGCATCCACGGGCATTTGCTTTATTACTACCATAATTCAAATAAATGGACGTTCACGGGAAGTATCGCTGAAGGGATTGTTCATTTCAAAGACATTATTAAATAAAAGGCAACAAGTGTCTTTGATTTTATACTTTTTGTTTATTCACAGTTGCACATTTCCGGGACAGTTTTAATTGATCACTCCGGGCTCTAAATAAGCTATGCAGTTTTGTTCCATGAAAAATATATTTAAGTGCATTTCTGGAAGGTTGGACATATATGATCTCATCTTTAGTACTATACACATCGTCTTTCACATCCAGCTTATTTGTTTCTCACCACAACCGATACTTCATTCACTATGGAACAACATACAGGAAATCAAGGTCAGTTCACATAAATTTTATTACTGATCGTATGCATTGCATTGTTGGAATAAAATATTGTTTAAACCAATAACAAAGAGAGATCAACAAATATGCGCTATGAAGAGTAATAAATGACATGTGAGAAATTGAGGAATTAACACGGTGGGATACAGCCCATAGCAAATTAAGAAGTAATAAACAATGGTTATTTTGATTACCCACTCGAATCCCAACGGCGAAACAAGACTAGTTAATTCTTGTTAATTACATACACGATCTCTCATAACTGAGATCGACGATACCAAGTGACAAAATAATCTCTCTGTATGAAAATGTCATGCGGCGTTGCTCTAAAAGTTGTAAATGTACAACCACGGGTATCCGACTTCTATCGAAATTACAAACTTCAGATGAATAGAGTACTCATCACGTATAGATATTTGCAGATGTAACTTTCAAAGCTTACCAAACAAGGCGCGCTTCAAAAGCGCAAATTGAACAAAAACAAAATTATGAGTTACACCATTAGAAAACCGTTATCTATGGTGAATGTCTTGTAAATTTCTGCGTTTACGCATCGTCCTGAAAGAGAAAAAAATATACGCATTAGATTCTAATGTTTCACTCGACATTTATCTGTAATCAAACGTAATAATAATTGTTAAAGTAAAACTATGATCATCTCATTCCAAAAATTACAAATATTGTCCATAAAACAAATAAACGACTACCAGGTGTTAATTTTTGTTGACAACTTTTTCAATCATACAGACCTAATTCCAAACACTTTCAGATCATATTTTTCAAAATTATCTGTTGTCCACAGGTACCCAACTAGACAGGCTAAATTAAATTTATATCGCGATTTTTACTACTCTGACTTATAGTACTAAAATAAAGGGTCCCAAAATATGGAACAATTTACCCTCTCATTATTCAAATCGAGGATATAATCGTATTTATTCCTGGAACATAATTAGACATCTATTCTGTTTGCCGTCTGTGGAAGTTGGAAATTAAATTTGTGTTTTTGTCTCACTATGATAGAGTTTACCGCGTATTATCATCTTTGTAAATATAATAATTATTTTGGGATAAAACAAACCCCTCGGGGTTTTCATCCCGCCACTATTATATTTTGTTTACTAAACATTATTGTTATGCATGGTGAAATAAAAATCAAATCAAGTCAAATGGTAATCTAGAACTGACTTTTTTGAAGCCGCCTTCCAAAATGCGCAAAGCCCGTATTCTGCAAAATACATAAGATTCGAATCGCACGTTCATAAAACGATATCATGGTTCCATAATATTTTGTTTATTAACGAATTACACCGTAACCGATTCTAAGATATAGTCAAGCAGCACACGTATAGCAAAAATCTGGAGAATAAAAACAACATTAATTTGTGTTCCGTTCTCATAATCCGTTTTTCACGGCCTCAAGCGACACGGCCGTTGTTGTTGTTTTTGCGTCTGTAAAGCGGGACTACTTTCGAGCCGATCGTTTGCCAGGAGACTTTCAATCGTTTGCTAGAAAACGTCTGCACCTTTGTTCGAGGTGTGAAAAGACGACCGGCACCCTTACCGTAGGTTGCCGGAGATTTCCGGCGATCGTCTTTATCTGACCGGCGTTTTTTAAAAAACCATCAACTCATACACCCATCGTTTGCATCGACGTTTTTTTTCATCGTTTAAAACGTCTAGCAAACGAACGTTGGATGGATACGGTCCC
>JAVTVY010047708.1:0-23645 GCA_036873755.1 Hanleya hanleyi | reverse complement strand
CGCAAAGAATGCAGATGCCAAATTTCGGAGGAATCCGACAAAGCATTTAGGAGTTATCGCTTACGCAGTATTTGCACGGACATGCACTAAATATTGGAACAAGACCCAGTGGTGCCACCTACAGGCGGATCTTGCTGAAACGTAATACCAACAGACGTCTTGTCGCAAAGAATGCAGATGCCAAATTTCGGAGGAATCCGACAAAGCGTTTAGAAGTTATTGCTTACGAAGTATTTGCACGGACATGTCCGTGCATGCACGGACACATAGAAGCAAGAACCATTTTAAAGTCCCCGGCCGCGTTGCGGCGGGGGACAATAAACTTGTTATACGTTTATTGCATGATTTACAATAAAATTTGAACGTATATTGTCGACTATTTCCTTGTCCAACGATGTGGACTACCGACGACCTCTCACTTGACGATTTTTTTGCGTGGTGGTGAATTGCAGCCGGTTTCGGCCGTTATGGGTATATATGATGCCGGCCGGTTTTGGCCGGTATAAGTACGAAAGGGTTAAAATGGTTCTTGCTTCTATGTGTCCGTGCATGCACGGACATGTCCGTGCAAATACTTCGTAAGCAATAACTTCTAAATGCTTTGTCGGATTCCTCCGAAATTTGGCATCTGCATTCTTTGCGACAAGATGTCTCTTGGTATTGCGTTTCAGCAAGATCTGCCTGTAGGTGGCGCCACTGGGGTCTTGCTTCTATGTGTCCGTGCAAATACTTCGTAAGCAATAACTTCTAAATGCTTCGTCGGATTCCTCCGAAATTTGGCATCTGCATTCTTTGCGACAAGACGTCTCTTGGTATTACATTTCAGCAAGATCCACCTGTAGGTGGTGCCAATCTTTAGTGTATGTCCGTGCAAATACTTCGTAAGCGATAACTCCTAAATGCTTTGTCGGATTCCTCCGAAATTTGGCATCTGCAGTCTTTGCGACAAGACGTCTGTTGGTATTACGTTTCAGCAAGATCCGCCTGTAGGTGGCACCACTGGGTCTTGTTCCAATCTTTAGTGCATGTCCGTGGATGTTCGTGCAAATGCTTCATAAGCGATAACTCCTAAATGCTTTGTCGG
Organism: Hanleya hanleyi; assembly: GCA_036873755.1. Taxonomy (NCBI): domain Eukaryota; kingdom Metazoa; phylum Mollusca; class Polyplacophora; order Lepidopleurida; family Hanleyidae; genus Hanleya; species Hanleya hanleyi. The sequence goes on along the minus strand of JAVTVY010047708.1, from coordinate 22,561 downwards.
ATTCCTCCGAAATTTGGCATCTGCATTCTTTGCGACAAGACGTCTGTTGGTATTACGTTTCAGCAAGATCCGCCTGTAGGTGGCGCCACTGGGTCTTGTTCCAATCTTTAGTGCATGTCCGTGGATGTTCGTGCAAATGCTTCATAAGCGATAACTCCTAAATGCTTTGTCGGATTCCTCCGAAATTTGGCATCTGCATTCTTTGCGACAAGACGTCTGTTGGTATTACGTTTCAGCAAGATCCGCCTGTAGGTGGCGCCACTGGGTCTTGTTCCAATCTTTAATGCATGTCCGTTCATGTTTGTTCAAATCCTTCGCGAGCGATAACTTTCGAACAATTTGTCGGATTTCTTCGAAATTTGGTAAATGCATTCCCTGCGACAAAACACCGTTGGTGATGCATTTCAGCAAAATCCACCCGGAGGTGGCGCCACTAGAGTTCATTCCATTATTCCATGCTGCAAGTGATAGAAACACTTGGTCGAATTTCTTTGAAATATCCTACATATGTACCTTTCTGGGTAACCTGAGAAACGTTGCGGCTCATCGGATTCTTCTCAAATTTGGCATGCATTTACCATGCCAGGAGCTGTTGCTTGGGATTGCCTTTCGCTCACTTGCACTCACAGGTGGTGCCACCTGGTGGCAACATCACAAATTCGTTTCCGGGTAATAACTTGAGAACTGACCGTCGGATTCTTCTCAAATTTTGTATGAATGTACCGGGACATAGGATGTCGCTTGATAATGCATTTCACTGACTTGCCCCTAGAGGTGGCGTCACCTGGTGTCAAAATCTAAATTTGGTTTCTGGGCAATAACTTGAGGACCCTCATCGGATTCTTCTCAAATTTGGTATGCAGATGTTCCCACGATACCATGTTCCTTGGGATTGTATTTTTTCCGCTTCTGCCTACAGGTGGCGTCTCCTGGTGGAAAAATTTGTTTACGGGCAATAATTTGGCAACTGCTCATCAGATTATTCTCAAATTTTGTATTCATATGTGACCCGCCCCAAATAACATGAACACCGGTGGGCATCTAGTACCGGCAATAACTTGAGGACCCCTCTTCAGAGTCTCAAAGTTCATATGCTGATACCATGACATGAGATGTCATTTGGGATTGTGTTTTGCCTGCTTGCACCTACAGGTGGTGACTCCTTGTGGCAAAGTCTAAATTTGGTTTCTGGGCAATAGGTTGAGGATGCCTTCATATTCTTGTCAAATTTAGTTTGCAGATAATATGCCATGAGTTGTCTCTTGGGGTTGCATTTCGGTTACATAATTTTCATGCTACATGGTAAAGAAAATATATTACAGTAGCAATCAACATTCAGTCAGCCATTCAGAGTTGATCTCAAAACCTGGGAAGGTGGAAAGACCCCTCTGCTTCTTACGCCTGTGAAGTAGCTGTTGCCATCCTCATGAATATCTTCTGAAACCGACAGCGCTTGTAAATATTGCTGCCATTTTGGCGGGGGACCTGTACATATCTGATTATGGTTACAAAGAATAAAAAGCTGGGGTGTTTTCCTTTTGCTGGTATGGATGAGAAAGAGATACGATATTTCGATCCCGTCAACGCTGAACTTTCATCCCAAGTCTGAATTTCCCAGAGTACAAGTAATCGTGAATTTGATTGGCTGAACAGTACATATTGGCTCCGCCCACACGTTATTCAACCAATCAGTAAACTTTTTACGCGACATACGAATTCAATGAAACTAAATAAGATCGGCTCGTTTTCTAGATTTATAGTTTTTCTTTCCAATCCATATGAATTTAAAGGCATTTCTGTAAAACCGTGATTATTTAGCATTTAAAATAACACTGAGTATGACCGTATCTTGTTTTATAGTCAATAGTTGTTAGAAAAATGATCGTGGAGTAGGAGAATAGCGAATTTTCTGAGACTTCAAATTTGGTATACGGTAATTTCCCTATTAATTCGCGATGTAGTGATGAAACTCACCACTCCAAAAATTGGCTACTTTCGAATTATTTGTTGAGCGAATTCCAGAAAAACGTGAGTGTTCGAATTAAATGTCGCGCCAACTTTCACGGAATATCCAAAATGGCGGACCGCTTTGCCATGGTCGTAGTGATCGTATTTATTACCGTGTATTAACTTTGATATTTCATCAGTGTATGATGTCAGAAAATCTCCTCTACCCTGATGAAGGGGTCTAATTTTATTCGAGGAAGTCAAGCATATTGATCGATTGACAAGTTCAGCAGCCCGTTCAGCAAGATCATGCAGATTTTTGAGTTGACGTCCGTAAATTCGCGTCCATAATAACGTAAAAGTAGGCCAAAACATCAATGTATTCCTTCCTTTTTGTTCAGTATTAGCTATGATCTATATTATGAAACCTAACTGACATGGAATTGAAAGAATATTCTGAAAATATAAAACTATACACGTAACACGTATTAGAGTATTCCATGTTAGAGTCGTTCGGTATGTCAACGTTGTTGTTGTGAACCCTGAAAATGAACCAACGGCAAATTTGTGTAGGCCTGGATCACGAAGCTTTAGACAGATAAGCGGACTGCCATAGACTTTTTGGTCTTCACTGTGCATGATTTTACACACACCATCCAGGACTTGAATAAATATCCCGGACCTATGAAACGAAATGAATGTAGAATTAACGGCGGATTGTACAAGAGAACCCGAGTGTCAGTCAGCAATACAGGTTTCGATTTGTTGTTTCAAGTATGAGAATATCTATTCCGGTACCGGTACTGTCACAGTTTACTAAAAGTATAGGTCGAAGTACGATATCGTTCTGAATATTAATAAGCTACTGGTAAGTTCTCATCTCAGAAACTTTACCTATTGCAGTTTCAATGTTTCTCATATTTGTTGAGAATTAGAGTAATGGAATGGCGATAGTGATGTTTTGATTCTTAGTGTAAAAATGCGGGATGTAATTCCAAAGAATTTTTATTGCTGGAATTTCGGTAAGTTCGTGGGTATTCATAAGAAGTATTTTCATTTAACAATAAAATATTGAACTAAACGGGAAAGAGGTAGCCTAAGTCTTTATGATAACTATATTTGAACAAAACAGAGCACATGCAGAGATGATTGTTGTCGGCGCTTCACATCGCAAAATTTGTTTTTGTCCCCTGGTGGGGAAAACTGTCAACTGTGTGATTTCCTGTCTGTTGCGTTAAACGATGGGTGTATTTTGTTAAAACTTTTTCATTCTAAGTTTATCTAATTATCTAAACAAGCAAGAGTGTTTTGCCGTATGGCCAGTGTCGCAACCCCAAGACTATCCCGGAGTTTCAGTTGGTCCACTCTGACGATGAAGACTTCCTTGGATTTTCTGTGGAAGATATTCCCCCCCGGAAATGAAGATCGACGGAGACCAGTTTGTCCGCATCTGAATGTGCCGATTTGAAAACTTGTAGCTTTAATCTCGAATAAATTAAATCCAGTACACAGTGCCTCAGTAAATTACATGTATGTTACTTTTATTTTATGCTGTTTTAAGTTATATATTGTTATCGTAGTGCTCCTGTAATAAAATAAAGTGCTGTATTCTCATATATGCATCCGTTTTACACTTTTGTATCAAATCGTCACCACTCACTTGACATGCTTGAGCCTGTTGCCTGCCGTTCAGTTGTTCGTATTCCACATAAACTTCATGGTAATTTCAATAATATCACATGATTGAAAGTTCCTGCTTCACAATATATGACTGCCGACTCAAAATCAAGTCATTCAACAATGTTTAATTCTTGAAAAAAAAACTTTTACCTGTATCCGATCGTCTTTCTGGTTTGAGATTGGCCCCGACTGTAGCTTTTCCATAATTTATAAATATACACTCAGTAAATATAACCTGATCCACTTCAGGAAATATACAGAAATCGACATTTCAATTAACCGGTGAATTAGATCATCTGTGTAAGTTGTGATTGTATTCTGATTGGAGAATCATGACGAAAAGCTAAGCAAATGTACAATCCCGTTTCTCAACGGTTTAGTGAAATTAATTCAGCCTTTCAGAGAATCTAGTTGAGAAAAGTTATAAAATATATTCATATGTTCAATATCATGATGATTTTGTCCGTGCAGTACTGAGAACCATATCGTGGATGGTTTCATTCCATTACCATAAAATGTATTCTATTTAATCGCCAACGTATAAAAGTTAAAGGGGCCATGAATTAATGAGGAACGATGAACCACCGTAAAGACTTGAACAGAAAAGGAGCGCCATGAAAATTTCCTAAGCGTCTCCCGTCGACCATCGGTGTCGGTGATTTTTATGTTCCATTCAAACAGAATTCATTGGCACGCAGTTCTGCTTTCTCGGAAAATATTCACTGTGTTTTTCAAATAAAGAAATGCTGGTTGAAAAAAGATATTTGATATACGAACGCTGGAAACTGAAGAATGATTCAATAGCGGGCCGTGTGCAGACACTCGACCACGTGCGGGGGACTACCGTATATATTTTTTCCCCGACTGCGGCGAAGCGCAATCAGGTCAGGATAAAATTACAGGACTGCGGAGTTAATTGAATCAATTTTTACCCCTCGGCCAAAATTTGGCCGAAGGGTATTGTCGTCATGTACGTCTGTCCGTCTGTCCATCACACCTTTCTCGTTACCAAGATATCTTTAGAACGACTTACCCTAGGCACACCAAACTTGCATTGCACATCCATATGCTCGTGCCCCAGAACCCTATTGAATCTGGGCCCGATTGGTCGGAAACTTTGGCGGCCATCTTTAATTTATGCGAAATCATCACAGCTTTCTCGTTACCAAGATATCTTTAGAACGACATACCCTAGGCGCACCAAACTTGCACTGCACATCTATATGCTCATGACCTAGAACCCTATTGAATATGGACTTGATTGGTTGGAAACTTTGGTGGCCATATTTAATTTATGCGAAACCATTAATCTTGTGTATCTCGGGTACCATTTCACTGTTCAGTGTGAAACTTAGTAAAGATCATCGATGCATCAAGAAACTTCAAAGGAATGACCAAACCAGTTTCCCTGATTCGGTGGAAACCTTGGTGGCCATCTTTAATTTATGCAAAATCTTTAATGATATATATCTTTGATACCATTCAAGTGTTCTATACGAAACTTGGTATACAGCATCGATGTATCAAGAGACCTTCAATGTATAACCACATCAATTCCTCTGAGTGGCGGGAAGGATGGGTGGCCATCTTTAATTTATGCAAAATCATTAATGATCTCTATCTCTGATACCGTTCAAGTACTTGATGTAAAATTTGATATACATCATCGATGCATCAATAGACTTACGATAAATGACAGTTCTGGTGTTTCTGATTGGGCGGAAACCTTGGTGGCCATCTTTAATTTATGCAAAATCTTCAATGATGTATATCTTTGATACTGTTTCAGTGTTCTATATGAAACTTGGTATACAGCATCCATGTATTAGAAGACTTGCAATGAATAACTACATCAGTTCTCCTGAGTGGTGGGAAGGATGGGTGGCCATCTTTAATTTATGCGAAATCATTAATGATCTCCATCGCTGATACTTTCAAATGCTCTATGTAAAATTTGCTATCCCTTACCGACAAAAAATGCAAGGCGAATGCAAGTTTGACGAGGGAAACACGTTTTGATAAAATAAAAATTAAGCAATATTGAAAGCGTTTCGTTTCCTATAATCGTTTGGTAAGCGTTTGAAACGCGTTTACATTTCGTTCCGTTCGCGTTTCGTTAGGTCAAACTAAACGAAAATAACCGGACATGGAACGCTTTTACCCGTGTATTGACTAATGAAGCTTACGTCTTAAAATTACGTGACATACTTGTCAAAACCACAGGTGTAAGGAATGAACTGAAATATTAACTGGAGTACGATTTAACTGATCAACTTCAAACTTGGGGTGTGCCTTGACATTGGGGAGAGGACAGTTGGGATTGTTTTTCAGCAATGTTCATAATCCAATATGGCTGCCGTCAGCCATATTGGATTATAAGCAGTTGGATCTTAGATTTTCTTGTCCGGACAATAACTCGTGAACGATTATCTGATCAACTTCAAACTTGGGGTGTGCCTTGACATTGGTGAGAGGATGGTTGTGATTGTTTTTCAGCAATGTGCGTAATCTAATATGGCTGCCGTCAGCCATATTGGATTATAAGCAGTTGGATATCTCCATTTTCAAATCGTACTCTTTGTCAATGATATGAGATCAAAACAAATCGACCATAGAGGTCCATGGCCCCCGCAGCGCCAGTTATGGTGCTGCTAGCGGGGGACATGGACCTCTATGGTCAATTTTTAATATTCATGGCGTTGTTTGAAAAAGTCCCAACAAAATGGTGACCTCCAATGTTTCACTTCCTCTTATGTCCTGTTTTGTTTTTCAATTTTGTAGGTATTTCTCTTTCCTCACTCCAGTACCCATCTGTTGAAGACATATTGGAGCCTTCCAATCTGTGTTCTATTCCAATTGTAAGCAACTCATGGATTATCCTCCTGCTAGAACCAGTGACCGTCCAATTCGGTAAGTTCACACCATTATTTTTACACCCTTCTGTTGAACCTATATCATTCTTGCCACCCTTTTTGCAACACTTACAGCCAAGTCTATCATCTGTGAAAATTTCAGTGGGATACTTCAATTATTTGAGGAATTATTACAAATGTATGAAGGGACTCTGTCTAAATTCTGGGAATTATTTTTCTGGAATCCCCCCCCATTTAAACACAAGAAAATATGACATTTTTTTTTAACTAAGTCGGATGAAAAATGACTGTGGAACAAAATTGATAAAAAATGTAGTCTATTTTTTTAAGTAAAATTTGGAAAATGAAGAAATGTGGTGACTGTTTAACTCACGAATAAAGTTGAATCATCTCTTCGTTGAGGTCAAACAAGAATGACCAATTTGAAGTTGTTGGAAAATAGGATGCTACACGTGGTCAAGCAAACAGAATTGTTCGGAAAAATGGTGATTCACATTTCTTCCTGCTCAGGTAGACTTTTTCCGGCCTCGATGAATTAACCCTTCGTACAAAACTGAACACCTGTCAATCAAAGTCCATCTGAATAAGACAGTCATTCAACATGTTGTTGTTGTTTCGTATTGTTGTTGTTGTTGTTAGCACATGGCAGTGAGGGTTAATGTCCTTCATCTACACACGTTTACGCTCGCCCATTTTCATCGACAAATGCTTTCAGAACATGCGATCGGAATGCAGAATCATTTAGATCGGAGGTCTACTTTTTCCCCTCACTTTCACCAATTATCAAATCTCGCGCGATTTCTCGTGAAGCATGAGGCAGGATATTAGAGTAAGGCGGCTTGAAAAAGTACATCTCCAGGAAGGTTTCCAAAAATGATTTTCTGCAATAAAACTGTCGAATTAAATATTTTGTATTCTAAATATCACCATATTTTACTGAATTATGATGCTTCTTTGATGTTTATACATGTTATGGACGATATCTCCGACATGCCCATTTGGGCGTATGAATATTATTCACATGTGATGGGTGACCTTGTTTGGGAAAGAAGCATGCTGTGTCAATTTCCGACCTGTGTGATTTCAAAGCGCTGAATTCGATTTCTTTGCCAACAGATGGACTTAAAAGTACGTATCTAATTGTGTATTTGTGGAAAATTTGAATTTAATGTCTGCTGTAGTTTATTTTCTATTGAATTATCTTTATTTTCTTGTGACATCGCAGGCAAAATGGCGAAATTTCAGTGGTGTTCTGTGTCCACGTGCACAGTTGAATATGTGAGTACGCAGCCCTCACAATTAGGAAAATTCTCCACGGCAAAACAATTGCTGAGGAGAAATCAATTGGCCTCGGCAAAAAAGGGCTTCACCACGGCATTTTTTTTTTGCAGTAGATCTAGTTTTGACTACGATAATTAAATGACTTGCCCAGGATGTTTGCTGGAATTCACAGATTTTCCACTACAATTGGATACATTCATTCTTGTCATATCAGAAGTTCATAAAATACAGATGAACTTCTGGTCATATGTACTGACCTTGCTACAAACCATGCGTTGGTAGGTCAATTTTTAGTTTTATTATTTTTAATTTTAGTTCTCAATTGAACTTTTTCATGATCACATACCTGGTGACATTATTGCTTCATGGGAGTAGAGACATGAGATGTGCGAAACAGAGAAAATATTACCATTTGTGTGGATTTAAGTTTTCCTGATTTAAGTTTGAACAGATATAACTTCATTATAAGATAGTTTCAGGAATACCCTATATTTCTTAGATGAATTAAAAAAAAAGGTAAAATAAAAAAAAACCCTAAAGTTATAGGTGCCTGTAGGGTTAATCAAACAAACAAAATTTTATGTTTTGCCTTGGCTTCATTGCAAACAAGAATGAATAAAAACTTAGCCCCAGCAGGGACCTAATGATACTGTCATTCATTAGGTCCCTGCTGGGGCTAAATAAAAACTCTGATTTTCCTAACTCCTTCTGGTAAAGTTTTTGTATTCCGCCTCCAGAATGTTCAGCACATCCAACGACAGCGTAATATTATTGCCTCGAACTTGCCCATATAGTCGGCCGGAGGCATTCCAGCTTTTTATTACCTCAGGTTCCAGCTATCCATTTATCCGATACGGCGATAGTGACAAAGCCACGTGGTCGTAACATGTTGGCCGATCTTTCACGCCTCAAAAAGTAAAGAAAATTTCAAGCACAGTTCCACCATTGTCCGCCAGTTCAGGCTTTATGCACGACAACCTCAAATTTCACCATTTCGTCAGCATTGTCATGCTCTCGTACGATGGCAAAGCAAAACAAATTGTCACTGTCAAAACTTTTAAATACCGCTGTGCAGGAGAATGGTAATTGTAGGGGCTTACGTGGAGTACGGTAACCCCAAATGTCGGGCAAATTATATTCCGGGTAATGTATGAAAACATGGAGTATATAAGATATTTAGTGCCAGCCGTAATTAATTAATTTAAGATTACTACTCAGTTAACTATTTCAGGTTGCCGTGCCATTCATAATACAATAATACATAATCCTAACTGTACGTGAATTCCCGTTCATCGTAACCCTCACCATTCCCTAGAGCACTCTCCTCATATGCGGTCGCCTGTGCTATTGCGACAACGAAGAAACGCCAGTGGAGAAATGCCCTGCATGCTGGAGAGTGACAGACATCCAATTGAAGATCTGTGCTTTCTAATCTAAATCGGGAATTCAATGATCGGCTGTCTGTCAGTTCTTCGAAAAGTGCATTTTGCCGACCGATGTCTCCAAATTATGCAATCAAACAACCACAGCACCAGTAGCTGTCTCGTTTATTAAAACCAAATTTATTAGCAAGAAAAGCCAGTTCAAGGAGACGTATTTTATCATCGACCGTATGTTGTTTACTGACAACAACAACAACATCACTTTACGACCCACGGCAAAAAAACTGCCGACGCGAAGTGATTTTACCCCAGCATTTACCACGGCAATTGCTGTTTGCCGTGGCTAATTGCGAGGGCTGGAGTACGGCCCCGTGCTTCAGGCGAAATGGATAATTTCGCTCGTTCGACCTTCAAAACTTAGTTGGGTTATTTTATTTTTCGTTTTCCTGGCCTGTTATAGTATATATTTTCTGAAAGTCGCTTCACGAAATTCTTTGTCATTTTATTACATTTTTGCTTACAAAGGTATTGAAAAAAAAAAAAAATAAATAAATATATATTTTTTCATTTCAAGTTTCATGGTATCATTGTCATAAAATTTCATCATTATAATGAGGGCGTTTTTAGAAATTTAGACGGCACAAAATTTCGAAAATGTCAAATATCCTGATGATCTTTAAAGTGACAGCTGTTTCATCATGTTCATATAACTATAGTGACCAGCAATATTTTTTGTGACCAGCAGTATATCAGTACAAGCATTAGTATTGCAAATTATATTATGGGTATAAAAGTAAAGGCAATACAGTTAGTGCACTTGTGCCTATAATCTGAGTTTCTGGTAATTGTGGATATTGTTTCAATAATCTAGGTCCATTGTTGTATATCGGATATACATGTGCATCAGTACTTGAAGGTGGCCTGTGTCCCAGAGAAGAGGTGAGGTTTTTGTAGTCGGGGGTCAAAATAATTCTAAATTTTCGGGCAAGTGCTCCATCACTATTCACTTGCCTGCAGCAGATTCAGCTTGCCCAAAATTTTCAAGGGGAACCAACTCTCCATTTGCAGAGAACCGTGTCGGAAGAATGATTCATGAATGTAATTCTACCTTGAACCAGTATTCTTCTATAAACCACAATAAAAGAATATTCTTTTGTTCATGTCATTATTTATTAGATATCTCAGCAACAATAATTGACAGTATGGAACACAAGAAAATGCAAGAAGTTACTTGTTGGAACACATTAATTAATATCAATTAATAATACCCAATGTACTATAAGAGAAATTCTTAGTGAAATACTAATAGGCTGCGTCGTCGTGTTTCAGCCAAGGGTGGTCATTTTTCCACGAAGGTTTATATAACCACGAGCGAGTTTAATCATAATCCTCCGCTGTCTGTCGCTTAGCAGAGTCGCCCTTTACTTAGCGGTAATATTGTCAACACCTGTAGATTTGAAACCATTTTTAAAATTATTTGACAATCATCATAAAATGAAGGATTTCTCCCTCATAAGTCTGTTTTTATATGCCCGTCAGATTATGGTATATTGTCGTTTAAGGTTTAAAAGAATACCTGCATTGGTTTTGAAATTAATTAATTAGTGGCCACATTATGATTACCCACAGCGTCTCCGACCCGGGACATCTTGTTGAGTACTAGTGTGCCACGTCCATGATCATCTCGGCAGTTACTCCGCTTGCTACAGGAACTAAAACAAGGCCGAGGTCTCCACCTCCATCTGTTGGTAGTGAGGCGAAGCAATAGCAGGTGTAGATTTGAGCAATAAATATTAAACATTCATAAACAATGTTACTATTTGGTATCAAATCAAACCTGCTATTGCTTTGATTACCCTCTCATCCTGCCCCTCACTCTACAGCCTTGCACACCACGCATCACTGGCTGCTGGAGTGAGATAGAGGCATTATCAGGAGAGAGCAGGCACCCGAGTAACCCGGCTGAGCTCCCTAAGGGGAGACAACTTTCGTTTTATTATTCTGCAAATGGAATCTCCAAAGGGAGATAAGGCGAAGCAATAGCAGGTTTGATTTGATAATAAATAGTAACATTGTTTATAACTGTTTAATGTTTCTATTATTTGGTAACGAATTTGGCATTCACCTGTTCCCAAAATCCTGTACTATTGAATAAATATAACCAACTAGGTCAATGTGCCACAAAACGGGAGCAAGACCATTTCATTGTTGCCGTGACCCAAAAATTTGCTTTATTTCCACTGATTTTCGACTTGAATTTACATGTATAGAAATCATCCACATATTGTAGTTTTTATCTGATCACAGAAAACTATACAGCATAACAATCACCTGTCCTCCAGCTATTGGATAACGGTTTGTTTAAAAGAATACGTGCATTAGTTTTGAATCAACTGACTAGACGGACACCCGTCAGAACCGCAATTTTTTTTTAATATTTGACCAAATCATCATAAAAATATAGGATTTTTCGCTCATAATTTTTATTATTTGGTAACGAATTTGGCAATCACCTGTTCCCTATACCCTGTACTAATGAATAAATATAACCAACTTGGTCAATGTGGCACAAAACGGGAACAAGACCAATTGCCCCGACTCAAAAAATGGCTTTATTTACGCTGATTTTCGACTTGAAATTACATCTTTTGAAATGGTCCACAGATTATGGAGTGCTTACCTGATCGGTACATAACAATCATAACAATTTGACAAAATCAACACAAAAAAAAAAATGTGTGTTAATCTTTATTATTTGGCAACAATATATATATATACACATTGTTCTAATAAACAAACTTTTACAAAGAAATATTCACACCTTAACTAATAATATAAATACACCTTAACTAATAATATAAATATATAACATAGGTACATTGTAGAAATAGCAAATGGCAGAATAGTACAGGATGACAAATATTTATATGAATAATCAAAATTGTGGTGAATAATAAAAGCCAATCTAAAAGATAATTAGTTGTAGTATAAGCGTCGAGTCTTGCATGTAGTAATCATCGATCACATATAAAAGAATTTCTATGGCGATAATCTTCATTAAATAGCTAGCACCAGACGATCATACATTCAAATTTGGAAAAATAATTTACGGAGACCGAGATTGAAGTTTTTAAAGGATTATGATGGAACACATGTTTACCTGATGTGGTCCATCGCGTATCTAGCTTGGGCCACATTCTCCGGAGTACGTAATCTGTAATACTTTTTGGCGACGCTCTCAGTGTGTGACAGATAGTCCACGACGAGGGACATCGTGGGTCCCTCCAGCAAACGCGATCCGGCCGCCTCCATTATCTTTCTGGCAGTGGTGGCTATGATGGGGGGGATTTTATAGCTATAAAGAAAATGAACCAAATTAGTACAAAATGTTACAAAACGATACTTGAGGTAAATGAGAATTACAATATATAATAAGGGGAAACCCAGATGAGAATGAAGATTTTGTTCATATTCAGTTTTAACTCTGTTCATCACCAGACAACTGATTGATAAAGTTGATTATTTTTTTATTCTTTAAATTATTCTAATCTATTTACGCATCAGAATTCTTTTGAAAATAACTTGGATATTTGGTAAATGAATTTGAGTTTCGCAAAAACAATACTAGATTACTTGCGTCTTGTGGAAGCTGTTCAGGTTGTTGGTTTGATTGTTGATGAATTTCCCATTTGAATTCAAAAAGAACAGGTTGGCGTGCTAATCTCCTTGTTTTTGTTTTAATGCCCATGGCCGGAAAATTTGGAAATAGGTAGAAAACCACTGAAAGAAGGAACATAATTAAATACGTTAGCGATATGACGGTGCTGCACAAATGGCATTTAGAGAGATTTAAATAATTAATGTATATCTACTGGAAAGATATTTAAAATTGATAAAATGCAAGTGTAATGAACAAATGGACGGTGATGCACGTTTGTCATGATGGTGAATATTCTACTTGGAAGCCACGAAAAGAGCACATTAAATGATCCAATGTTACATACTTCCTCGGTCAGGGAAAATGTGACGGCTGGGTGTGTGCTGTCTTATGCTCGGCCACATAGATTGTAAAGAACTTCTCTCCCTTGTGTCACCTCCGTCCTGTGAATAGAATTAAATGGTTCAATTATTACCAAACTAACAATAAAGTGTGGGATATACGTGTATCCTATCCAGGCTATCCAGGTTCCAGAAAACTGTTGAATAACAAATAATAGATAATAACATAACTGATCTCGAGCAGAAAATGTAACATATCTTAAATTTTACGAATAAAAACAAGATTATTATAATTTATATATAAGTTTGTCAAATTCACTTACGCGTTGAGCCACTCGGAGACCTTGAAATTCGTGATCACGCTGTTTCGTTGGTAGTGTCTTAGATTCAGCAATGCCGTCAAATATTTCATAACCGGCAGGTAAGTTTTGATATCCACCATCTGTGGACTGGTCTCAATGGCAGCGAGGAAAGATTCCTTAGCCTTCTACAAAATAAAATGAAGAAAATTAATATTCACAATACGGATCAAACATTACTATACGAGTACAGGCAGAACTAGAATCTTGGGGAAATTGTATAAATGTGGTTGTGTACAAGTAGAAGTAGTAGATAAAATGTAGATATATATATGGTGACATATTAATATTTACCCTTAGCAGGAACTGGCAGCTAGAGACGGTGAGGTGTCTGTGTTCGTTTTGCTTCATCTTCCTCCCAGTCTCCTCTTTTCCAATGCCCCGACTGGTAACCCTCGTCCACCAGTCCTCCAGATGCTTCAAGGCCTTGTACAGTGGCTTATCCGTGGAATAAATATCCGTGGACGTGGTCAGCCACTGCACAAAGGCCTTGAGGTCTTTCTGATAATGCTGGATGATTTGGTCAGTCATCTGGCACTTGGCCATACCAGCAAAGTATTCGAGTAACTGAAAAGAGCAGTTATTCAAATTGTCTACTTCTTAAGAAGGGACCCTTAGCAGCCGATATCCACTACTGAGGTCGAGGCATCTGAGCCGACAATGGCGTTATGGCGTAATTCAGTTGTCTGTAAGTCATCGAGTCGTTCTTTCAAGCTGTTGTATTGCGTTCCGGCACTGAAATATCTACAATACAAACGTCTACTCCGTCATTCAATAATCGGCCACCTCCCATTAAAAAGTTTCCGCGTTCATAGTCAAAAGACGTAATTCATAGAACGGCATTAGCACCAAAGTTTAACAATCATAGTACCGTATACATCATACGGTGACCCATAGGGGATATCGACAGTAGTATAGAAAGCGTATTTAAAGTCGGGTTTTGCCGGGGGAGATAACTCTGTTTGCTCCCCTGCTCTGTCTCGGCTTCTCTCTTCTCCTGATGACGTGATGGTTGTTAACAACCCCCTGCTCCATTTGAGCTTACTCTAATTCTCCTGCTGTCGTATGGGTTACGTCTCCCTTCCTCTTTATTTAGTCCTTAAGGATTTGAATGATGAGGCCGTGCTTTGTCGTAAAGACGTATGGGCTGTCTTTTCCGGCTCACTTTCCCTGGCTTGCAAGCGAGAGATCCAATCCCCCTCCACCCTCCACCCTCCAAATCTCGTTTTGCGGGCCTGTGCGACCAGATAATACTTTGTTGGTCATGTCTATACCATAGTTTATATGGTCGCAGGCAACCAAATTCTTCTTGGTCGATTCAAAAATTTTCTTTTAACAGCTACTGATGAGAATCTGTGTTGTATTCTTGTGTTGATTTCGACTTTAACTATAATGTGTAACCCACCTTTTTCCCTCTATCCTAAATTGAAGTTCTCCCATCCGTCAAGTCTCCCTCTCCATGCAATACACAATACTTTAATATTTATAAATGATTTTTTCTTCAGTATGCCGAAGGTCAAACCATCAAAATCATTCAATCATAGGTTGAGGGGAACTACAAGTTCAACCTCAACCAAAGAACTTCATGAGGCCTATCTTCGGTTTTTGATCATCAAAGGTGCAGATGAAACCTTGCTAGCGGCCGGTCAGAAGTTTCATCGCTTTTCAATTCAGTTGTCTGTAAGTCATCAAGTCGTTCTTTCAAGCTGTTATATTCCGTTCCGGCACTGAAATATCTACCATACAAATGTCTAGTCCGTCATTCAATAATCAGCCACCTCCCATTATAAAGTTTCCGCGTTCATAATCAAAAGATGTAATTCATAGAACGGCATTAGCACCAAAGTTTAACAATCATAGTACCGTATACATCATACGGTGACCCATAGGGGATATCGACAGTAGTATAGAAAGCGTATTTAAAGTCGGGTTTTGCTGGGGGAGATAACTCTGTTTGCTCCCCTGCTCTGTCTCTGCTTCTCTCTTCTCCTGATGACGTGATGGTTAACAACCCCCTGCTCCATTTGAGCTTACTCTAATTCTCCTGCCTCTTTATTTAGTCCTTAAGGATTTGAACGATGAGGCAATTCCTCACGGCATTTTTCCCTGGGTGACACCCCCCCAAAAAAGTGCTTCATTGGACATTTCCACTTTGGTTTATTCAATTTCGAAGGCCGGATTCTGGGTGACGGAAACAGTTCCTGAACTTTTTCCGGCTCACTTTCCCTGGCTTGCAAACGAGAGATCCAATGTTAAATACTTCCGGTATGTTCTTCCTCGGTCAGGGAAAATGTGGCCGGCTGAGTGTTTGCGGTCTTGTGCTTGGCCACATAAATGGTGTAAAAGATTTCCCCTTGTGTGAGACCCCCGTCCTGTGAATGGAATTAAATGGTTGAATTATTACCGAACTAACACAAAAGTGTGGGATATACTTATATCGTATCAAGGTTACAGAAAACTGTTGAATAACATAACTGATCTCCAGCAAAAAATATAATATATATTAAATTTTACTAATAAAAATAAGATTATTATATTTAAAGTATTATTTAGTCCGTCACTTGCGCGTCGAGCCACTCGGACACGGTGCGTAATTGGTTATTCCATTGCTG
Source organism: Hanleya hanleyi (assembly GCA_036873755.1). Taxonomy (NCBI): domain Eukaryota; kingdom Metazoa; phylum Mollusca; class Polyplacophora; order Lepidopleurida; family Hanleyidae; genus Hanleya; species Hanleya hanleyi. The sequence goes on along the minus strand of JAVTVY010047708.1, from coordinate 6,428 downwards.
ATACTAGTGCAAGTCAACGGTGGTGGAACCGTATGTGTAAGTGTTCACACTGCGTTGAAGCTGTATAGGATCAAGGTGCTTAAGTGCGTTACATGTTGCTGTTGATAGACAACGCGAATCAGGGCATCTTTTTCAGCCTGAGAAATGTCTCCCTTGTATCCCTGAAAGTACATTGAAAACAATGTATCATCTGTACAGTTTGAAAAGCATAGACAGCTTGAAGTTTCTTGAACGCAAGAATACTCGCGACAGTGACTGTTGACTGCCGATTCAGTGTTGCCTTGAAATCGGGCACTGTGACACGCTTTCCGAAATGGGCCCGCCACCCTTTACTGCCTTGGCGAAGCCCCAAGGGGTCATCCACCTCCCATGTCTGGTGGTAAACCGATATGGCGAGTCTTTTTTGACGAATCTTGGCCTGACGACTTCCATATACGATCTCACTAGGCCCCAACGGTGGCCCTTAACTCATTCAGTACTGAGCGTCATTTCTGGCCTCAGTTCCAGTAGCTCCACAGCTGAGTCTCATTGTGTGCAGTGCACAAATGTCCATCACAGAAGCTGTCGACCTAAAGTTCATTTACTTTTCCACTTATTTGTTGATTTATAAATATTCAACAAGTAAGTCAGGTTATTCTTGGCCAATTCGTGCTTGATGCGCCACATGAGAACGCTACCATCCGTCTTTACCACTTCCTCCACAGCGGCTGTCTTGTGCTCTAGGATCTATGACATAAATGATACGATTAATACCATCAATTAAATAGTATAACAAAGCTTTGAAACATCATGAAAACCTTTGTGTAGTCTGTACATACCCTAACAACATGGTCATCTGGGAAAAGCCCATTGTCGACAAGGGCTGAGCACCTTCTTTGTTAATAGATTCCACGGTAAGGTGTGTTACTCCCCCTCTTAATCTGATCCATTAGGATCAGCACCATGAGGCAGTTCCGAATGTCGATACATTCCGACTTTGTCGTATGGTCGTTCACCCAGTCTGAGGTCATTGCCAGGAGCTTCGTCGTTTTCTTGACCACGTTGGAGCCAAGTTAGTGGGTTAACATCCACGGTTCGATGAGTGGTTTGTCTTCCCCTTCTTCTGCTTTTTGCAGGTTCCGCTCTGCTTTGAGCGACATGCGACCTACTCAAGGCATCGCTCTCCAGGATGCAGGGGTCCTTTGCGTGGGAAGGTAGAGCTACCCATACCACCATTTCCGCTGTCTCCATCGTGGACGGTCTTCCGTCGACCAACGGCCGTGCTTTGTCGTAAAGACGTATGGGCTGTCTTCCTTTTTCATGAATTGTGGTCTTACCACAGTGACATATGACGTCGCCATGTCCCAGAGATGACTCTTAAGGTTTATGTTATGCCTTTTCCCGGCAAACGCGGTCTTGTGTTAAAGCACCTGGAAAGTTAAGAGAAAGTTTCAGGGCCCACGGTCTGAACTTTTGGAAATAAGTAGTAAACCACTGAAAGAAGGAACATAATTAAATACGTTAGCGATATGACGGTGCTGCACAAATAGCATTTAGAGAGAGATTTGAATAATTAATTTATATCTACTGGAAATATAATTAAAATTGACAAAGTGTAATGAACACATGGACGGTGATGCATGTTTGCCATGATCATCGTGAATATTCTACTTGGAAGCCACATTAAATGATCCAATGTTAAATACTTACGGTATGTTCTTCCTCTGTCAGGGAAAATGTGGCTGGCTGGGTGTGTGCCGTCTTATGCTCGGCCACATACACTGTGAAAAACTTCTCCCCCTCGTGTGTCACCTCTGTCCTGTGAATAGAATTAAATGGTTCAATCATTACCAAACTAGCAATAAAGTGTGGGATATACGTGTATCATATATATATATATATATATATATCTTTATTTCATGAGGGTAACTCTGTCAGTTGCAAAAACTGTTCTTCCCGGAGGCCCTCCAAAAAAAAAAAAAAAATATACAAGTATGTACAACATATACAATCAAGAAACACTGCAGAGTAAATGTCTTGACATAAAAATAGTACATAATATTATGTGCTAGAGCATAGGGATTTCAGAAGTCTGGACTTGAAGGCATTGAGAGATGGGGCTTCTTTGAGGTTGTTGCCAAGGGAGTTCCACAGCATTGCTCCAGAAAAACTCAGGCTTTGTTTCAGATAGTTTGTTCTGGGTTTTGGAAGATACAGTTTGTTGTTTTCAGTTGATCTTAGAGTGTGTTTAGTAATTTCATTAACATATTTAAAGAGAGAGTTGAGGTAAGGGGGACATAAGTGGTTGATGATTTTGAACATAAAAATAGCTTTCTGATATGTTATCCGTTCTTGTATGGTTAGCCATCCGAGTTCTTTAAAAAGTGTTTTTGTTGGGGTTGAGTAATCTGCATTTAAAATGATTCTGGCTGCTCTTTTTTGAAGTTTGTAAATTCTGTCAGTCTGTGTAGTGGATGCATTGCCCCAAATTGTGAGGCAATAGTCCATGTGTGGGAGAAAGTACGCATTGTAGTAGGTGATTTTTGCTTCTTTGTTGAGTAGGTGTCTGTGTCTATATAGTATTCCTATTTTGGAAGAAAGTTTTTGACAAACATAATCAGTATGATCATTCCAGCTCAGGCTATGATCAACATTAAGGCCCAGTATTTTGTCTTTTTGACATTCTTAAGCTCATTGCCATCAAGGGTGATCTTAAAATTAAGATCACACCTTTTTGATTTTTGTTTTGTTGTGAGGATCATACTAGTGGACTTTGAAAAGTGAATAAACAGTTTGTTTTCCTGACACCATCTCTCAATGACTTCCCTATCCAGACTCATAACATCTTTCAGTTCTTTCAAGCTACGTGCATTGTGGTATATAGTAGTATCGTCAGCATATAGATCTATAACACTAGTCAGATCACATAATAGCAAATCATTAACATAAATAATGAATAACAGAGGTCCAAGGATAGACCCCTGGGGAACACCAGCATGAATAAGGAGAGGATCAGACATGTGATTTTCGACTGAGACAAATTGTTTTCTGTTTTGTAGGTAAGATTCCATCCAGTTGTACGCCTTGGTAGAGAGTTTGTAGAGTTTGAGTTTTTGTAGTATAATAGTATGATTTACAGTATCGAAAGCTTTTCTGAAATCTAACTTAACACAGCCAACAAGATTCCCTTTGTCTATCGAAGATAGCCAGGATTCAATCATTTTTGTTAAAGCACTCTGGCATGAGTGTTGTGCACGGAATCCAGATTGGTTTTCACAAAGCAGCTTGTACTTGGAGAGGTATGCGGATAGGTGGTCGTGGACATGTCGTTCTATTTTTTTTGATAAGCAGCAAAGAATTGAAATTGGCCTGTAATTTTCACACAGTTCGCGTTCACCAGATTTAAAGATGGGAATAACTTTACCTAGTTTCCATTGATCAGGGAATTCATTATTTTCCACACTTAGGTTAATTATATGGGTAATGGGATCTGCTATCACAGCAGCTGCCATTTTTAGAAATTTGGGCCCTATGAGATCTGGTCCAGTGCTTTTGTTTATGTTCAGGTTTTTAAGATGTTTATATACAGTTTCTACTTTTATTTGAGGTATTTCAAAATGGACATTTTTAGGGACCTTGTCATTAACAAAATTTTCCAGTCTTTCAAATGATTGAGTGGATGCATACAGAGTGTCAACTGAATTATTACATTTGTTAAGCTGGGCAGGAATATCTGTAAAATAATTGTTGATTTCATTTGCTATTTGTGTTTTATCGGTTGTGTATTCATTTGGAGTCTGTAACTGCAAATACTCGCTGGTTGATTTTAGTCTTCTGGGTGCATAGTTAGTTGTATCCTTGTCTATTTCTCGAAGAACGTCCCATATGCCTTCAGGCTTACTTTTATTTCTGTTTATAAGGTTTTCAAAATGTTTTTTCTTTGCCTTGTGAACAAGACAATTGGCTTTATTTCGCCATATTTTAGCATTATCAAAATCTTTTTCAGCATGAAACTGATCCCTATGTTTTCGTGCCTCTAACACTTCTTCATCATGGAGCCAATCAGGCAATTTATTACTTTTAACTCTTCGCTCACAAAATGGGGCATGATTGTCCAGTGCTTCACTGAAGTAATCTGTGAACATTTTAAGAGCTTCGTTTGGATTATTAGTTGTTTTCATTGCAGACCAAGGTTTTTCAGCTAAGTCTGATAGGAAGCGTTCAGATTCAAAATTTTTCATGTTTCTGAACCTGACAGTTTTATGATTTTGTGAATTTGATTTAGCTTTCTGTTTGTTTTTGTACGAAACACATACTGCATAATGGTCACTCAGTGCTAGTCTGGGCACGGTGAAGTTTTTTACTTTTTCGTTGTTAGAGACATAGATATGATCAATAAGTGTTTTTGATTTTTTTGTTACTCTTGTCGGTTCACTTATGAGCTGTTTCAGTTGAAAAGTATCTGTTAATTGAAGCCACTTTTTGTTTTTGTTTTCCAGGAGATCAAGGTTGAAATCTCCAAGTAGGATGATTTCTTTAGATTCTGCGCTAACAATGTTCATCATGTTTTCAAAATCTTCCATCCACGATACTTTCGATTCTGGTCTGTATAAAAATCCTATTAAGATTGGCTTGGTGTATTGTATTTTTGTTTCAATCCATATTACTTCTATTTCTTTGCTTTCTAGTTCCTTACGTCTATTGTAAGGTATATTGATACTTACATAGGCTATTACGCCACCCCCATCTTTGCTTGCCCTATCCCTACGTTCTGGCATATAGCCTTCGATCTTTATTTCTCTATTCTTAACTTTCTTTTTTAGAAATGTTTCAGTACACCCAAATATGTCCAGTTCATTTGTTGTTGCTAAGAGAGAACGTAGTTCATCAATTTTGGGGAGAATGTGTTGAACATTTAGATGGCCTATGCGAAGTCCTTTTGTTTGTAAGCCGAAGTTATTTGTTGTTGATTTTGTTGAGTGTCTGTAAAAACTAAATTTTGGTGGTGTGAGGTATTCACATGTCTGATCCTCTTGGGCATAAAAATTAAATAGGTTTGATGAGTTACTGGTATCTACATAGTCAAATATATTGATAAACTTTACAAAGTGGAGATGAGAAATATAGCTATATACACAGAAGTAATGCATCCAGTTCTTCATATGGTCTGTACATCTATCTAAATTATTAGCACAGTCACTCAGTGTGTTTTGGGGGGGAAGTTCATCAGTTTGACCAGGAGACACTGTTACAGTGTAGCTAGAATCAGGAACTCTGATTATTCCTGGAATTTGGTCACATTGACTAGGTGAGTTTGTACAGTGATGGGGCGAAGTTTCACTATGATCTGCTAGATCAGCTTCACATGTTTCTGGTCTTTTGTGGACTTCAGGGATGAGGGCATTACAGTCCTGGACAGATGAGTTTACAGAATTACCTGAACGGTTTTTACTGCATATTTTCACATTGCAGCACTGGCATAAATCGTGCAAAACATCATATTTGTTAGATAAAGATATATTAATAGCACATTCAATATGGGAAGGCCTCCGGGTTTGAGATGATACATTATTACAACAAAAAGATACATTTATACAAGGTGGGTCAATAGAATGAGCACTAGTTGTGAATGTCTGAAGTTCACCCAAAGTTTCAGTAGTTGGGTTTGTTGTAGCACTAATAGTGTCCGGTTTAGTTGCACTGCCAACATTTATGTTGGGTTTTTTGTTAGTACTGTCAAGAGTTTGATCACAGTTACATGTAGCACTGAAAGACCATGTTTTATCACAAGCAATGTCTGGCACATCTTGATGAACAGAATTTGAATCCTGGCCAAGCTCTCAATTCCAGTCACAGTTCTTTGCTTTATGTCCAGGCTTGGTACACACTTTACATGTAACTGGGTGACGATGCCAACATTTGTCTTTCAAATGATTGGATTCACCACAGTTGTGGCAGCGGACTGCATATGCCGATGGTTCTGTTTCTCTTCTGTTTCGGTTTCCTGGTAGAATTTCTACTATGTTATTTATTGCCTTGAGTAACCTGACTGTCCCTCGAGCGCTGAGGTGTATACCGTCACCCACAAGGAGAGTTCTGTCTGTTCTTCCACTGGATAGTCTGAAAGCAGAATCACTGTCGACGTAGCCAAGTCCGTACGAATCTGCTAGGTCATACAGCTTGGCATTCACTGATATCACTCGGTTGTTGTATCCAGGGGAGCAGTTCATTCTTGGTATGATGCCTGATAAAATAATGTTTGTAGCAGGTGAGTCGTCGTAAATTGTGTTGAGCAGTGAGTCATAGTTGGTTAAGATGGTGTCCTCTGAGTCTCTGGAGGCACAGTCGTTTGTCCCGATTTGTAATATTATGGTGTCAAACTTGGACAATGGGCGCATCTCACTGAGCTTGTCTTCTACATCCTTGATATGTCCTCCTCGTAATGTACA